>JAJLWP010000003.1:580224-608084 GCA_030570755.1 Wenyingozyma methanosorbosa
CCTGTAGTACACACATCAGATGAAGTTGGAGGAACTGAAGATGAAGTTGGTGGAACTGAAGATGAAGTTGGTGGAACTGAAGATGAAGTTGGTGGAACTGAAGATGAAGTTGGTGGAACTGAAGATGAAGTTGGAGGAACTGAAGATGAAGTTGGTGGAACTGAAGATGAAGTTGGAGGAACTGAAGATGAAGTTGGTGGAACTGATGAAGAAGTAGGTGGAACCGAAGATGAAGTTGGTGGAACTGATGAAGAAGTAGGTGGAACTGAAGATGAGGTTGGACGAACCGACGAAGAGGTAGGTGGCACTGAAGATGAAGTTGTATCTGACTCATCCCAACAATAAATTGGTATATTACCGTGGTCCTCTGGTGGACAACCAGTAGTGTAGTCAAATGATGTTGCATAAGTGTAAGATGTTGACTTACTTTTCATCAAATCATATTGGACACCTAGAGCATTAATACAACGCTTACCGTCAATCTTAACTGTCTTTACTAAAACAGTAGCAGACCAAGATTTGGGATCGTTAATATAATTATAATAAGGGCCATTTCTTGTAAAAAAGATATCTTGTGATTCAACACTGAGAAATTTCATTTCCCAAATAGAATCTATGGATACCATATCAGGGATGCTCATTGAAAAAGTTGCAGCATAAAATTCTGAATCAGATAATTTGGAAACTGAAGTAAGCTCAAAAGAGTAAGGAGGAGCATTGGCTTCTGAACTTCCGGTAAAAGCACATTGAGCAAGTAGCTTGTCTCCTTTGAAAGTTTTTTCAATTGTATAGTCTTTTGTGAAATCATAATAGTTGCAGTATGAGCTACCACCAGTCTCTGGACCTGTCTTGGATGAGGCCAAAGCTGTCATGTTAATATATTGACCTGAAGTGAAGCCCATTAAGCAAAGGAAGAACAATGCCCATGTTGAACTAATCATTTTTGAAACCATAGCGAAAATGTTCAAGGCTTGATCAGCAAAGTTATAGGTTCTCGGTTTTTTGGCTTTGTTTTCGTTTGTTTCTTATCTTATAGCGACTGAAATATGTTTTTTGAAAGTTTGAGTAATTGATAATTCAATGGCTTGCTTAGCACTAATAAGTGTTATGAAGAGAAACAAAATATGTTTTTTTGATAACGATCTTGAAGTTTAATATATGAAAGAGCAAAGAAAGTAAGTATGTGTTGAAGAAAATGAAAAAGAACTGGAATTGCACTTAATTATATCAACGAGTTGGATACGGTATTTGCAAAACTGTTCTGTTTCTTTTTTCAAAAAGAAGATCAGAAGAACTTTTGGTTCTTCGCTCAATGGCTCAATTCGTATTTATTCAAAAAGTATAATTATTCCAAAGAGGACGAAATAATACTACTATTTTGGGGAGAATGATGCATGAGAATAAGTTTATTACGAATCATATGATGTTAGTTCCTAAAATAACTACAAGAATAATAGAATGTAACAAAAAATTGAATGCTAAATTAGCAATGTGCATGATGAGTTATTATCAAGGAGAAGAATTTATTAAATTGGGTCTTTTTCAAGATCATCATCTTAATTAAATTACCAAAAGTAGTAAGAATAAATGAATGAGCAGCAGTGTTTCTTGATTATTAGGATTTTGCTGCTCATATAAAATTTAAGTAAAGAAGAGCAAACTTAATGCAAGTATCAATATTTAGTCAAACTTTGGTATAGCGATTACGTATTTTCTGAATATTAGTCGCCCAGCATGATATTGTTAATAAAAAATTGGTTGTAAATTGATCATATAGAGTCTTTCTTTTACTCCAGAGCACAGTTCGCTCTTCTTTGCTTTAAGCAATTGAGTAGTCATATACTCTCTTCTGATACCTTGGAAAAGTAACATTGCTGATCAATTGCCTTGTATAAGCCCATTCCATTAGCAATTGAGAAACTCAAACTGATTATACGAGTTGCCAAATAGTTTCTATAGGAAATAATGCATTGCAACTCATCCCGCCTTGAACTCTCTTTTTTTCTTAATACTTTTTCAAAAAAAAATATTCAAATATCTATGTATGGAGATCAGTTGAATGGCTCAATTAGGCAATCATCGGTAGAGCAAGTCTACAATTTTTAAGTCGAGATGCACATTTGTAGAATTTTCCTTTTAGCGAATTTTTTGTGCATAGAAAGAAAATTATTAGAAAATAAATTAATAAATTGTGCATATTTAGTATTTTTTTTCTTCTCGTAAACAATAAACCTGTTTGCTTAATGGAAGATCATCATGTAGATCATTAATACTTGTTAATTGATTATTTAGTTTACGAAGTTAATTAAGAGACTATATTTAGTACTGGCTCAAATTGATCGGTTAAGAATACGATGTTCTAATGATCTACTATAAGGGTTCCTCGGCTAATGTGCCGATTACCAAGGCTGTCGTACTGTCGTACCTCTAAATAATAAAATTTTCTTTTCAATTGATCAGCAAATAATATTGTTTGATAATCTGATCAGAGGTAAAACGAGGGTTAACTGTAACATAACATTGTGAGATTGAGTATAGTACAGTGCAAATTATATCAATCAATTGCTATATTTACAACGAAAGGAAGATCTAAAGAAGCGAAACATATAATAAAGAATAAAAAAAAAGAGGAAAATCGGTCAGGAAAAACCTATAGTATGACTGTATCATCGATAATTTTTATTATCCTTCATTCCTCTCTTTCTCTCTTTCTCTCTTGCTTTTTCCAATTGACCTCCTTGTTGATTATTTTATTTCAAATGATGACTAAAATATTTTTAAGTTCAGTGTTAAATTACCCCATAGATAGACTAATTCTCTCGTTGAACGAGTGACTGCCTTCCATTATCCTTGTTCTTATGGAAATGTGACTCCCTTACTTCGAAATTCTTGCACATTCTGAAGCCTACAGTTACCAATTTTGCTTTTCTCGACATTTATATATCATTCAGATTGAAATCATATCATCCCTACATGATTCACCAATGATCATATGAAAATAGGGATATAAACAGCCAGCATAAAGTTTAATTGAAAAAATGCATATTGAATTTTTTAGTATGCATTCTAATAATTAAGGATCGGCTAAGCAATTTCATTAGATGCATAGTGCATTAATTTAAACAATGCATTTTAAACAGAAAAAGATACACGAAATTCAATTTAGTATGTGCCTTAGTCTAACAACTTTAATTAACCTTTTTCTCTTAGGCTTATAAAATTATGAGAAGAAAGATCAGCAAATATGAAAATTATTATATATAAGAAGAAGGTTTATGCCATTTTGCAGAATTTGTATGGTGATAACATTGTGAAATTGGGAAAATGATGCCAATTTTTGCAAAACTTTATAACTCATCAATTTTATCTTATTCCCTGAGGCGATTAAGGCAGCTCTTTTTCAAGAAAACGAGGTAGATCGGGGTAAAATTGACAATAGATTTTTATTGTTTCTAAGGAATGTTGTGACCTACTGGTTTATTATATCTATGTATATCTCTTTATCAAATGAGGAGCATTTTCCTTATTTGTTAATAATTACAGATACTTTAGGATATAGAGAGATAGGATTCAGATGATTATGGTTAACTATGGTAAAATATAAGCATTATTGATACTTATGTTCTTAGCCTTTTTTCACTGATCTTGATTATAATATACAGGCTAAATTTGAGCTCAGAGCTCAATGCTAGCAAAAAATTAACCTGCATTTTCTCGTATTTAATTGAAGATTCAGTAAGGAATTGCCTCAATCAGTCATATGGTAATTTAAATTATGCCAAGGAATATCGAATTTAAGAGATCTACCACTCCTGTTGACGATTTCTATGAAGTCATATAACCATCTAGGGCCGTACAGGAGTAAGAAAGTTTGGTCCTCTTTATTGCAATACATGTAAACTGTAATTTGCTTTATTATTATATCACCTCATTAGAATATAAAACGATTGTAGCGGTCTAAACTTTATCCAGGCTTGAACAATATATTGATATTGCCGTAGATGGAATTAAGAAGTAAAACATTTGAAAAATGTTTATATCTCGCCTCAGTTATTTAGGAAATATGCAGCCGCTACGCTACTCCTCGTTCCCATTCATATTGTTTATAGTGCGTGAAAAAAGGGGAAAGAAAATCTAGAATTTCTGAGAAAATTAGTGGGAATGAGGAAATGGAAAATCAATTGGGCACGGCGAGGGTCCTTGAGACTAGTAACTGAAGGAATAAATGGCTGATCGTCTTTCAATTGCATGCACTAGCCCAACAACGAAATAATAAAGTCAACCAATAGAGATTCGTGATTACCCAATTCTTACCCTCGAACCTCGGATATAATTAAAGAAAAAACCTTCATTGGCATCTCATGCTGAAAAAATTAGTACTCCCAATTTTTAGTCTGAAATAAAAAGGTCAGTGCTCATATCCAATTAGAGTAGTTATTAGCACTAAGTACGCAGTATGAATATTTTTAGACGCTAACTCACTACTTCTAAGACTGTTCTAATTGATTGAGTCACCTTCACTAGTTTGAAAATATTATGTATCAAGCTAGTATGAAGATTGAAGATCATCTGTACCTTAAGCAGCCATTCATTTTTCAAAAAAATACGAATCCGAAATTAGCCTCTAGTCTATAGAATGGACATTCCCTGGTCCAGACTGTGCTCTTCAACTCAAGCTTCCCATATTACAGATTTCCCTTGTCCATTGACTAATCAGCTGATGATCATGCATATTGGTTTACAAAATTCTTGGATTTTTGACTCTGCAAGAGAATGATATCTAAAGATACGCTCATTTGAAATTAAGTTTTCTCACTTCAGACAAAAAAGGGTAACATTACATTTCCAACTTTGGAAAACAGCTATTATGTGTGGACTGCATACTCATGGATACTTTACTCAAGAGTTTATGTCGCCCATCTATAACATGGAGACAATGTTGTTTAACAGTTGTTGTATCAATGTCTGAACTATTGTCTGTATACCGTCTTATAATTATCACCTGCCTTCGTCAAGAAAGAATGTGCCTTAAAGGTACACATTTCCGCGATGTGACACCCTGAATACGGCTCTCATGCATAAAAACCAAAAACCCATTTCTTCTACAATGTGAAAGAGTGTATGTAGACCATAAACTCACGTATACCTAAGTGTTGATGTACTCGCTATCTTTTCTCCATTGAGTATTTTTTTAGTAATTGCACTTCTCATGTAAACAAATTCACGAAACACGAAAAAATATTGTGAGAGCGAGAATTTAAGCAGTATGATAATGATAAAATAATTGTACCATTAGACAAGAAGTCTTTCGATAGCGCTTTCTTTGAATTGATCTTTCTTAGCGGCTTATGCTGCCCAAGTCAACTACTTGTGACAATAGTATAGGTAATGTTATAAAGAATGTTTAGAAGATATTGAGAATAAGAAAAATAGAAAATTGTGTTTTTGAAGTTTCGAAACTCACTCATAGGCTTGTCTCACCTGCAAATCCAAAGAAGAATGAAAATAGAATACTTGAGTTGATAACCAAATGTCTGAGACCTTTTTCTTGTTTTGTAATTCCAATTGAAAAAGGGTTTTTTGCGATATTCATAACCAGTTTGAGTTTCAATTTATCACTGACCCCATATACATGCAATCCAGTCACTGCAAAAAAGCATATCATCTTGTTGCTTGCTCGATTTTTTTCAATTTGAAGACCACTATTCTGTCTCTGTGACATAGGACTGAAGAACTCTACTAATTTACTAAGGCTTTATTACTGAGACAACTGAATAGTGGGAATCAAATTGCTTAAGATCCAAAGCTTCGTAGATGTCCTACCACACCACGCAATCCATTCAACATTATTTCCCTTAGTTGTACAGGGATTTAATAGTATAGTACCACATTGGCGTCTAATTACTTTTAGCTTGAACATAACCGAGGAACAAATGGGAGTTTGTTTGGTTTTTCGATTATCTTTTTCATTGGTAATTGCTTTCAAAAAGGCCAATTGATCATTATTCAATAAGCCTCAACTTATGCACTTACCACTACGATAATTTTTGAAATCATGTTCTAACAAACTAACATACAATCAAAGCTGATATGAAGAATGCAGTAAAGAGAATATGTTACTAGTTATTAATCTTCTCATTCAGTCAGCGCCTGTTCAGGGTTGATTTGAAAGCAAGCTTTCAAAAGATCAATGTTACCACTACATCAGAGTTGTATTTTTAGCGCCATTCCTTTTTCACTTTCCTTTTATTTGATTCAGATTTTACTTTCAAAAATTGTTACTTATTTTACGTCTGTTGCTTATTAATCTGTTTCCAATCAGTTTGTGATTTATGTAGTCTCTACTATATGTAGCTCTGACAATCGAAGAGCAAACTGAGGGGGCAGAAATTAGTGACAAGTGAGATGCTCAATGACAAGTTCCTTGAGTCATGGATGAAGAATTGCATGAAAGGGTAGAGAATTTTGAATGATGATATCAATGGTTTCCTTGGTCGATGGTAATATAATATGATCGTTATTATGCTATTACTGTCGTCATTCCGGTATCATATCATGCTTTTTGAGGACTTCAAAAACAGAATATTTTCTGTAGATGATCCGCAATTCAATTTGCTTATTTCGCATGATTTCATTAAGATTGACTAAAGATTTTCGTTTGTACCTCAGTGATGATTGTTGAGAGCCAAAATAGACTGCTTCTGTGATACAACTCTCGAGTCACAAAAGTGTTCCAATGAATTTGTTTTTCCCTAGTCGGTCTTTTTTTTCATTTATTGGAAATACATTTATGTGCTTATGTGCCAGGTTCTTCATGGAACCTAGCATGTATGTTTTGAGAGAGAAAGAAAAATAAACGACCGATTTCTCTGATGGAATATGCTTTCTAAAGGTTATGTTAAATGGTTCGGCTGTGTTGTGATCCAAATAACCAGGTGATTTGGAAAGAGAAACAAGATTGGGGTTCAGGCAGAGCTCAAGAGCTTTTTACAGATGTTCTTTTTGTCAGTTGAAAATGAGAAGAGTACGGGAGCAGAAGGGGGAAAACGAAATGGAAGTTTGAAATATCATTTAACGTTAAGATTTGTTCTGAATATAATCTTTGGATATTATGTACCAGTTTTCGAGTTGTAAACTGAGCCCGTGTCTGAAGCTGTATTCAGGTTATAGGCATTTACCTATCTCCATCAATAATCGTTCTTCCACCTCCAATTTTGATGCAAGGGGCTTCCCTAGACTGGAAGATTCCAATACCTCATTCATGAGTTATGTCTTGCATCTTAATTGGAGGAGAAATTTGATTGCTTGTATGCATATTCGTATGTGTGCTAGTTAAGGAGATCTTGGTACTTTGTCTAGAAACATATTGAGAGTCGCTCTTGAACTGTGTGCGTAATGCCCTTTACTTCAAACAGGTTGTTTTATGATTGAAAATGTTCTGTGGAATTTTATTTTTGCTTCTCTGTGCATTCTCGTGATCACCTGTTATGAGCTTGAGTTTTAAAGAAGCTGATATGATGCATTTTTGACTTCTTCTTATACATTAATGTCTGAAGGTCTAGATCTTATTTATAGCAAAGCTGACACTGTTGTTTCAACGCAAGTACTTTTTGGCTTGGATCTATTTTTTGTACGTTATCTATTTCGAGCTAGCTTCTATTTAAAGAAGAAACCATACTAACAATTTCGATCAAAATGTTGTCAAACTGACACTAAGAGCACCAAAGTTGACAGGATCTGATCATGTAAGTTTTCCCACTGAAACAATGAGTCTAAATGAACTTTCTGTGGAGAACTTACGTAATCAATAACTTTCGCCAAGCGATACGAGATCTGAAACAACCGGCTCTCATGTATTCACTTACATGATACACTTACATGATACACTTATTTGAGACATGTACTCAGACATTATATAACATGTTCTACATGTTAGTGCTAAGCTTATATACAACATATTCTACATATTAGCACTGAGCTTATACAACATAGTAGAAGAGCACTACTGCCAAATTAAGAAACTGCCGTTCAATGAGATAATTGGATCTGCTGCTGTCTAAGCAAAATATAAAACTTGAATCTGCAAATGTTACCTTTTTGTAAAAAATATTTTTATCCTTATTTTGTGAAATGAGATTTTCTTATTGGTTATTACTGATTAATTATGAGCCGTTTTGAAATGTGTGTGGTATGTGGTCTCCTATATATATCATTTTGAATCTCAGTGTGTAGTTTCTTTCTTTGTTGCATTAGGTATGTCTTTATTCTGTATAGACTGAAGTCTTTATATGCGAGGTACCGCTTCTCTAATGCACAATAGTTCCTTGTATAAAATCTCTAGAGGTAGAAGATATATAGTTGATGATGAAGAGGCTAATTTATCCTCTGAGTTTTATAAGTTGTTGAGATATGCCGCTCCTTTAATATTCACATTTTTCCTTGAACAAATTTCGTCCATGGTCTGTGTTATAACTGTGGGACATCTGGGAAAACAAGAATTAGCAGCAGTTTCAATCGCATCGATGACCTATACTATTGTTTTAGCTATCTTTGAAGGTATATCAACTTCGTTGGATACCTTGTGTCCTCAGGCTTATGGTGCTGGCAAATTTGAAGCCGTAGGAATACATTTCCAGCGATGTAATGCATTTTCATTAGCTTTATATTTCCCAACTAGTTTCGTTTTTTGGTTTAGTGGATCAGTTTTCAAATATTTTCTAGATGATCAAAAAGTTATACAACTAACGCAGCTGTTTCTGAGAATATTTGTCTTTGCAGGACCACCTTATATCCTGTTTGAGAATGGTAAACGGTTTTTACAAGCACAAGGTATATTTGATGCTGGTAGTATCATACTGCTGATATCTGCTCCAATAAACATTCTACTGAGTTACGTCTTAGTTTATAACAATACCATTGGGTTGGGATTTATTGGAGCTCCAATTGCAGCATGTATCAACTTTTGGTTGATGTGCATAATGATGGTGACATACATCGCATTTGTTGATGGTGCAGAGTGCTGGAACGGTTTTACAAAAGAAGCGTTTACCCAATGGTATGAGCTGTCCAAACTGGCCATTCCTGGTATCATTATGCTTGAAGCTGAGTCATTGGCTTATGAGGTCCTCACTTTATTTTCTTCCAGGTTTGGTACCGTTGCATTAGCCACGCAGTCTGCATTGTCTTCTGTTGTTTCATTAGTCTATATGATACCATTGGCAGTCAGTGTAGCGTCATCAACAAGAGTGGCAAATTACGTTGGCTCTGGAAATATTGCCTCTGCTAAAATTGCTACAGAAGTTGGGATATATACCACTATGGTTTCAGCGTTAGGTAACTCTTCAATTATCCTACTTGGTAGTAAGCAACTTGCTCAATTATTCACCGATGATACAGAAGTGATAGAGTATTTCGTATCTCTGTGTCCTCTGATTTCGGCAATTGAGCTATTTGATGGCTTAGCAATCATAACAAGCTCGACACTAAGAGCCTTAGCTTTACAAAGTATCGGAGGAGCAATAAACTTAGTCGGTTACTATGTCATAAGTTTACCTTTGGCGTATGTATTCAGTTTTGTTTTTGGTTGGGAGCTCCAAGGATTGTGGCTAGGTAACGGAATAGGATTATTGCTTATTGGATTATCTGAAATACTCATTATTTACAAAGCCGACTGGAAAAAAGCTGTTAGGGAAGCTGAAGAACGTAATGATTTGGATAATGAAGATGAAGAAGAAGAGTTTGCTCTTAAGTGACTTAGATGGAGAAATTATGTGTGTATGTGTGTGAAAGTGAATGGAGAAAAAGCATGAAAGCTAGGTGATTGTTTAAATAGTTGCTGGCTTGTTTTGATTAAACGACGTTCAATGTAACAGCTTCATAGTGAGCAATGGCAGGAATTTATGTAAGACCGTGTACATTTATTTCCTACTAAAAACCCATACGATCTTACTGTGGGGGTAACTTACATAATCAAGATATCTCGTTAATTGATAAGAGATGTCAAACAACAGCCTCTCGTATATTCACTTACATGATACATTATTTAAGACATGTGCTCAGTATATATATTCTATATGGTTGTACCAAGCACAGTATGCATATAACATAATAGAAGTAGTAATACCCAATCAAGTAAAAGGCAAGTAAATGATACAATTAAATCTGCTGCTGCCTGCGCAAACTAAAAAATTAAACTTCTGCAAAACTTACCTCTTTTTAAAAAATATTTTTTATCCTTGATTCACTGTGTTGCATGAGATTTTCTTATTAGTTGCAGCTATGTAATTGTGACCTGTTTCATAATGTGGCTTCAAATATCTATCATCTTGTATCTCAATATATAGTATGTTCCTTTGTTTTACCATGTATGTTTGTAATTCAATCAAATTGAAGTCACTGTATGAGAGATATCGCTTCTTCAATGCATATCAGCTTCTTATCTAAGATCTCCAGAAAAGTAGGAAGGAAATTCGGGGTTGTAGTATCAACTGTTGTGATATTAGTAATATGTGTTTCATATTTGCTTCCTTCTTCCAAAAAGCAGGGTGATTTTGCTGGTTATCTTATTTTGCCCGATACCACTAAAGTAACGTATAATGAAAGCAGCAGTCTTACTATGAATGAGAGAGATGGTGTTGTCTCAAATGATAAAGACAATCATACTGAGCTAGATCACAAACTTCTGTCGGCTATTGAAAAATTAGTTCAGGACAAAGATGACTATGAGAAAGAAATATTGATTGAACAAATCACTTCGAATGGCTTTCATATCTCTTCCGACTCCGCAAAAGAAGAGGAAGTCGTAATTGATAATGAAGCTGTCTTAGATGAAGGGCCACAGGGAGCATCAGAAGAAACTCCCGTAGATCCTATCCTTGATAGTTTGAGTGCACAAAAGATTTTATATAACGAAGATTTGAAAAAGAATAAAGTCAAATATGAAATCAATGTTGATCTGGGAGAGTATGAGGAACAAGACTTTAAAAATATTGACATCACAGAAGGAAACAAGATATTTTATGATTTTGTGGGGAAGTTCTTTGATGTGATAGTGGAAAACCGACAAACTACTAAGATTAAAGATAGGTCTATAATAAATAATGGTAAGCCTAATGTTTGGCCTATTCATCAGATTTATCATTTGAATCCTATATATAAAGATGAATTGTATAGTCTCCTTGAGTACACAAGTGAATTTTTGGAAGAGACACAAAGACACCATCATGAAGTGGTGAAAAGAATACCAGAGAAACTGCCAGTTAGTTTTTTTAAAAAGAATACAAGTGGGTATATAATAGTGGGTGGTTATCAATATTCATGGTTTGCCTTACTTTCAATCAAGAGTTTGAGGAGTGTTGGCTCAACATTGCCTGTAGAGATACTGATACCTGATGATCATGACTATGAGGAAGAATTTTGTGAGAAGATCTTGCCAAGTTTAAACGCCAGATGTGTCCTAATGTCCAAAGTATTTGGAGCTGACAATTTAGTTAAGCTATCTTCTATTGCAGGATATCAATATAAATCATTTGCATTATTAGCCTCGTCATTTGAAAATGTATGTTTACTAGACGCTGACTCCATACCAGTCAAGAATCCTGATCCTATCTTCACTTCTGCTCTATTTAAAAATTTCAAAATGATTACATGGCCTGATTTCTGGAGAAGAACAACATCACCATACTTTTATGATATTCAAGGTAAGACAATTGATGAAACAACACCTGTAAGAAAGATGAATGATTTTTTTACCCCTTTGGATAAATACTGTACAGAACCAGAATCAAACTCGAAACCCAATCCAGCATCATATCATGATTATCCTGGAACCTTGCCTGAATGGACAACGGAAAGCGGAGAACTATTCATCAATAAGAAGGTTCATTTCAATACTTTATTATTATCATTGTATTATAATATAGAAGGACCCTTATGTTATCATCCTTTATTGTCCCAAGGAGGTGCAGGTGAGGGGGATAAAGAGACGTTCGTAGCGGCAGCAATTTACTACAACAAACCTTATTATCAGTTATACAAGGCACCTGATAGACTTTATGGTTATTATAATCCAATGCATGGTGACTATTTTGATAGTACCACAATTGCACAATATGATCCATTGGTTGATTACGATATCTTAGTTAGGAATACTCATCGTATTCTAAGATTTATTGATGATGATATCACCATTTCAAGTGGTAATAAAGAAGAGCCTTATAGCTATTCATATGAATACTCGGCTGTCTTTCCCTGGAATACAGGAAATTGTAAACCAATGTTTTATCATGTGCACAATCCAAAACTTGACCCTTTTCAGATAATAAGAGAAGGTTTTGCGAAAGATTTCAAGAAAGAGAATTACATAAGAAATCTCGGTCAACATTTCAAAGATGTCGGATATGATGTTGAATGGGAGATGTGGAAAACAATGGACGAGCTTATATGTAAGAAGCAAGTGAATATGAAGTTTTTTGAAGATAAAGAAGATATAGAGAAGTATTGTCAGGAGGCTATCCCAGATTTCTTGAAATACCTAGAGGAAACACACCATAAATTAGTCGAAGAAGCCAAAAATGAAGTTGAAGAGGAAGAAACAAGAGGACAACAGTATATGTACATTAAGGAGCTTACTGAAGAATTGGCATACTATGAGCTGTCGAAGGATGACTACAAGAATATAGAGAGCTATATATTCAAGAGATTGAAGCTAAAAGGCCTATTGGAGTACTCTGATGGAGAGAAAGTAGAGCTTAGATGAAGAGATCTAATCTGATTTTAGTAATGACAGATCTGAAACACATTTACCGCGCTCCCCGCGCGCGCGCATAAATTGAAAATTTCTCATTAAAATTTTTCAATAATTTCAACCCCACAGGTTATAAAATGTTCCCTGATGCATTGTGTACTGTCAACATATTTAGCTCGGTAATTGGTTGATATAAAAATTGTTTTGTATGGAAGTTTGTATCAGACAACAATAAAAGTTTACAATTAATTAACCATTCAGGTAAAGCCTTATGAGATAACAATCTTAGTGTGGAATAAAACTTTTCATATCTATCATGCACGCACGGCATTTCAAAAAATTATATCCGCCCCTGAAGTAGTTAATCGGGTGTTTTTCACAATTTTTTCAAGATTATAAGCATAACTAGAGATCATTCACTTCCGGATAAATAGCTCAACCCGAATTACAATGAAAAGCAAATAGTCATTGCAATCAAAGTAAAAAACACATTGTGTATCTTCTCTATCTATCTTATAATGCCTTATGTCAACAAAATGTAACATTTACTAAGAAAGCCGCCCGCTTATTGACGGTTATAGAAAAATATTCACTAGATAGGCCTAAACACACTGACACCTCACATTGTTCTCTCTCCTAATTTTTCAAAAATTTCAGTGAATTTCTCACTTTATTGAGTGAGTCACTCGGTTTTTAAGTATTATATATATCTCTGTATACCTCTTCGTTTCCACTTTTATCTTGATTATTGTTATAGAAAACTTGTTATACTTTATACAAGAATAGTTAAAAATGTCATCTGTCAAAGATCTTACCCCATTATTCTCTGAAGAAGCTATCGGTCGTCGTCCTTCTCCATTGAAATCCGCTTTCAAATATTTCGGCCAAGAAGGTCTAGTTTTCCTTGGTGGTGGATTACCATTAAGTGCTTACTTTCCTTTTGAAAAAGCTACCGTTTACTCTCCAAAACCTCCTTTTGCAAATGGTATTGCTGAAAAGCCAACCGATGAATCAAACACTTTGAAATTTGACATCGCCAAGGAGAAACTCGAAGATTTCGATATTCCATTAGCTAGATCATTACAATATGGTTATACCGAAGGTCACCCAGAATTATTGAAGTTCTTAAGAGAACACACTGAAATGATTCACCAAATTCCAAACGATAAATGGGATATCATTGTTTCTATCGGTAACACTCAATCTTGGGAAGCTACCTTGAGAACTTTCTGTAACAAGAACGAATACATCCTTGTTGAAGAATACACTTTCTCATCTGCTATCGAAACTGCAAGAGCTTTAGGTATTAACTTTGCTCCAGTTCAGATGGATGAATTTGGTCTTATTCCAGAAAATGTTGATGAAATTTTAACCAACTGGGATGAAACTAAAGGTCCTAAACCAAAGCTTTTATACACTATCTGTACCGGTCAAAACCCAACTGGTTCATCTCTTTCAAACGAAAGAAGACAAGAAATTTACAAGATTGCTTGTAAACACAACATCATCATTGTTGAAGATGAACCATACTACTTCTTACAAATGGATGAATACTCCAAGGAAAAGAAAGCTACTCCAGAAACTCCAAGTCACGATGAATTCATCAACGCATTAGTTAAATCATTCTCTCACTATGATACTGAAGGTCGTGTTATCAGACTTGACTCATTCTCAAAAGTCTTAGCTCCAGGTTCAAGATTAGGTTGGATTGTTGCCCAAAAACCATTATTAGAAAGATTTGAAAGACTTCATGAAGTTTCCATGCAAACTGCTTGTGGTTTCTCATCATCAATCATCATGGGTATGTTAGGACGTTGGGGTCACTCTGGTTACCTTGACTGGTTAATCGGTTTACGTAAAGAATACACAATCAAGAGAGATTTCACCATGGAAAAGCTTGAAAAATTCATCCCAACTGAAGTCGCTTCATTCACTCCACCAATTGCAGGTATGTTCTTCACCGTTCGTATTGAAACTGCTAAACATCCAAAATTCAAAGAATTAGGTGAAATCCCAGAAAAGATTGAAACTCTTGTTTACGAAAAGGCTTTAGAGAAAGGTTGTCTTATGATTCCAGGTTCTTGGTTCAAATCTCCAAATTTCACTGAGACTGGTTCCACTGAAGTTTTCTTCAGAGGTACTTACGCTGCTGTTCCATTAGAAGCTTTAGGTGTTGGTATTGAAAGATTTGGTGATGCTATCAGAGCTGAATTTGGTTTATAAATTTAGTGGCATGTCTTGATCATCATAACTGCCTGTAATCCACATTCCGCCAAAGGCGCATTATATATAGAGCGTTATATCTTTGAAAGTATATAACAAACAAGTAGATTAGTTAAAAACAAAATAGACTTAGATTCTGTTTTTCCAATCCGGATTCTCATTCCTGTAAAGTGGTCTATTCAGCAATAGAGGTGTACTATAGAAATACTAGTTGAGCATACAAAATTACGGTGCATGAGTTCAAATTAGTCTTCTTTAGTTGCATAAAAGGTAAAGAAAATCACTAATAATTTGACGCGACATGTAAAGTGCCAAAAAAAATTAAGTCTCAAAAAATGGAGACAAAGTAAATATAAGAAGTGATTATACATATACATTGAAGTCTTGATTTACTTGTTCCCTCTACATCTAGCTACTCAAGTTTATATCAAATCTGCAAAATCCTTCAATTCAACAACCATGAGAATACTCAGGTTTCCTTGGTTGATACATCAAGAAGAAGGGAAGAAATTTGAAGTTTACTCAGTCTCGATATCCCCCGATGGGAGCAGATTAGCATCTGGTGGATTAGATGGTAAGGTTAAGATATGGCTTACCAGTACATTACGAGATTACGAACAGCGAATTGCCATGCTTGATGATAATCAAGGCAAGAAAAAGAAAAACAATGATAATAATATACCGGCAATTGACATCGATAATAGGATATGTAGACCTTTATGTTCAATGGGTCGTCATACAGGTGCTGTAACTTGTGTTGAGTTCTCACCAAATGGTAGATTCCTAGCCTCTGGATCAGACGACAAGATCTTGTTGATCTGGGAGAAAGATGAAGAGACATCAAGAGCCATGGCAGCCAATATGGAGCAAAGATTAGCATATGGATCAAGTGGGTTTGGTGGTGCCGATGGTATTGAGACTACTGATCTTGAGCACTGGGTTGTGCGTAAACGTTTAGTAGCACATGATAACGATATTCAGGACTTGGCATGGGCACCAGACTCGAGCATACTCGTCAGTGTAGGTTTAGACAGATCGATTATTGTTTGGAATGGTAATACATTTGAGAAGATCAAGAGATTCGATATCCATCAGTCTCACGTCAAAGGTATAATATTTGATCCTGCAAACAAATATTTTGCCACAGCGAGTGATGATAGAACATTGAGGGTATTTAGATACCATAGGTCATCACCTACAGAAATGACATTTTCAGTGGAGTACATAGTGACTGACCCATTCAAGAGATCACCACTTACTACATATTTTAGAAGATGTTCATGGTCACCCGATGGACAACATATAGCTGTACCCAATGCAATGAACGGACAATTGTCCTCTGTTGTGATAGTCAATAGAGGTAATTGGGACAGCGATATAAGTCTGATTGGTCATGATGCGCCTACTGAAGTAGCTTGTTTTTCTCCAAGATTATACGAAATTGACGATGGAAGCAATGGTAGAAACAGTGATAGTAATAACAACAGCAAGAAAAAAGACGAGAATAGGAAAGTAGCTACGATATTGGCTACTTCGGGACAAGACAGAACATTGGCAGTGTGGAGTACCATGTCGCCTAATCCATTAGTTGTAGCGACTGATATAAGTCTGAAAACTATAACGGATATGACGTGGAGTCCCAGTGGAGATATCCTGTATCTAGCTTCATTGGATGGAACAATAACAACTGTGTTTTTTGAAACAGGGGAATTGGGCAAAGTTATACCTCTTGAGCAAAATGATTCTCAATTACATAGATATGGTGCAGATAGAGAAAGTATGGTTTTCCCTGAAAGTGTGGAACAGTTAGTTCTTGAAGACAAAGCCATTGAAGATAATCCAGTTATCAAGAATGAAGAACCTGTGAAACCTTCCTCTTCACTTGTTAAACCACCTTCGCCTGTGTCGTCTATGCTAGACAAGCTGATGAAAGGTGGTACCTCAGATAGTATTGGTTTTGCCTCTTCTGATAAGTCAAATACAAAGCCTATCAATACTTTGACCCCTGTGAACAATTTATCACTAACAAAAGCACAGCCAAAGGTGAATGTTCTAACTGCATCTTCACAAAAGATTACAATAACAAAATCAGGTAAGAAGAGAGTTGCACCAATGCTTGTATCTTCATCTAATCCACCACCATCAGGATATTCAGATTTAACTTCTAGTACATCACAGCCTAAATCAAAGATATTGACATCATCGGACAACAAGAACTCCGAATCAGTCCTCAGTAAGATTATTTCAAAACCGCCATATAGAATCCCGAAATATGGACTCCAAACGGCAGTTTCGTCAATTCGTGAGGAATTAGTATACGAGAAACTTCATAGTAATGATGACGGTAACGACATAGATGACATCGCAGAGCATAACTTAGTGAACACCAAGAACAAACCGCAAGGAAGACAGACAAATAATAACAAGAGAAAGAGAGAGACTGATGTTCCCGAGTTCATCAAGGATGTTGTTGTTAATCCTAGCACGGTGTACCCTGATATGAAAATTCAGTCTAGTGTTCTTATTGGTATTTCCAAATCTGATTTCTTAGAGGTGAGAAATGGTGTTGATAAGAATGGTAACAATAATGAAGATGATACTGATTTGAATTACATCTCAAAGTTGACGTCAATAGATTCAAAGACAGGAGAAGTGAAGTTCAGCTTGTTTCATAGTCAGAAATTCACGAATGTTATTAGCTCAAGTTATGATGAGGACAAAGAATTCTGGTGCTTGACAACAGAAAACGGGTCAGTGTATCTATTATCACATGAAGGAAGATTATTGATCCCCGTGATAGAACTCGGGTGTGCTATAAGTCACATTGCTGTGAATAATGAGTTTTTGCTACTAGTCACGAGAAACGGATTGGTTTACATCTGGGATATCCAGGCGCGTAAGAGTTTGCTGAACGCTATTTCCCTGGCGCCTATCCTGAATCAATCAGTTGCTATAAAATCTGAGAGTGGAGTGAGTCATAACAATAGCAAGATCGAAGTCAATGAAAGTATTGAGAGGTGTGAAGTTTCTCAGAATGGTGTTCCTATTGTCTTACTGAAATCTTCAGGGGACGTGTACTCGTACTTAAGTGAACTGCACTGCTGGAGTAAGATCCTGGATTCTTGGACATTCAAGAAAACTGCAGAGCAAGAAGCACAAAAGGCAAAGAGGGAACTCAGTCTGAAGAATCCTATCATGCGTCTGATGTTGAATAAGATACAGAAGAAAATTGCCAGTGAGTCTAATCCATACGAGGTGGATGATGAAGTGAAAGGAGCAGTTACTAATGTTACGAAAGAGAACACAAAGTTTGTCTCTCAGTTACTCAATCATAATTAAATATTTGTATAATAGTACTATTGTGTAAATAAATGTACAATAAAAAATGCGTGTTATTCGTTATATATTACATATGCGTTGTGGTGATTACCACTTCTTACCCCTTTTCTTCAAAACGTCTTCCCATTCTCTAGGTTTCACGTTCTTGACAACTTTAAACTCATCACGATAATGCAAGAATTTACAAGTATCTCCAAACCCACAATACCCATTCTTTAAGAAATCTTTACATACATCAGCCTGGTAATCCACTACCGTCGTGGTTCTGATATTAGTCGATTGTGGTTTCAGTTTCAGGCTTGATAGTTCTTGTTTCTTCGTGGTCAGTGATCCGGAGTATAATTTGTTCCCTTCTGCGTCTACTTCTTGTACTTTATGCTCTCCTAGTTTCTGTAATGCTTCTTTTCTCTGGTTTCTTTCTTCTATGAGTAGTTTCTCGGTATGGCTTACATCGTCGTCATCCTCATCAGCAGCACTAGGTTTCTCAATTGTAACCTTAACCTCGTCGTGTTTCTCCTCCTCTTTCTTTTCAGGTTTGAGTCTCTTGGTAGGCTTTCGTATCTTTATACTTTCCTTATCACTATCACTGTCACTCAGAGAACTACTATCACTATTATCGCTCTCGCCATCACTGTTACTATCACTCTCACTACCACTAGCAAGAGGTCTCTTTTGACGTTTTTGAGCTACTGCCGTCTTCCCAATGACATTCCTCTTCTTGAACATTGTATTATGGTTGTCAGTCGATCTATAGACTAGTAGAATACACCATATATTGCCCCCATGACATATAAAATATTGTGTCTTTATCTAATCTTATTTCACAGCCATCTACTTTCTGATTATGTAATTAGAAAATTATCAAAACTGAAAAACTAAAACTCACGTGATATAAGTCAAGGGTTACAAAGCCCTCAGCTAAGTAAATTAACTATAGAGCGCTGAGAAAGGCTTAACTATGGGAGAAAGAGATCTCTGGGTGAGAGAAACTGAGAGAGGAAAAAATTTTGAAAAATTACACTGTGGGTAAGTTAATCAAATTTAAGTATTATGGATTATCTTAGTAGTTAGTATTATAGAAAGAGACTTTTTTGAAGAAGTATCCAAAACTATACATATATATCAATCACAATGGCTGTATGTAGAATTACATGAGGTATACAAGGAAGATGGATTCAAGAATGGATAGAAAACTACAAAGATACTGTTGAACGGTGAAGAGAACTCGAGATATTGAAGAGTGAAATTGTACAATATATTCATTATCATACGGATAAGTCCAGCACAACAAGCATACGTTGGAATTTCAATGAAGAGCTTAGTGTACAATCCATAGTGTCGTATTGATCCATGAGTTAGCACAAATGGGCATATAGAAGAATGAGAAGCCATAAATACATACATACTTTAGACGAGAATGGACAGAAGATCACTAGAATTATGAAGAATAGTTTACAAAACAAGACTAGAACAACTGAATGAACACTATATTCATGTTGATTATCAATTTTATAAGAAGAGACGGATTTACATGTCAAAATGAACTATTTCTTAAAACTACGTTAAACAAGTATTGATCAAGCACATTCCAATCTCTATCGAGACTCCACCAGATCCACTTCCCATCAACTTTACCATGCACCTAACAAAATACTAACATAAACATTTTATAATATAGAGAGAAATTTCCGATATCAAACAATTTGTTGAATTAGCAAGAAGAGGTGATGTTAAAACCGCAACAATTAAATTCAACACAAAATTAAACTCTAGTGGTAAAAAATATCAACAAACAAAATTTAAAGTAAGAGGTTCTAAGAAATTATATACTTTAATCGTCAATGATTCTGAAAAAGCTAAGAAATTAATTCAATCATTACCACCAACTTTATCTGTCTTAAAGATCAAGAAGACTGAAGTTAAGAACTAAATTTTAAATACGGTTGTTACTTAATATATAAGCTTTATTTCATAATAAAATCAAATTTTACTTATTTAATGTTTTTTTTTAACTTACTACTGGAAAGTGTGTTATTTGTAATGAAATATAATGTAATAAAATATGTAAAAGTTGTATATTCTCAAAACTATAAAGCAAAATAAGATAATAAAAAGCAAATAAACAAATGAATAAATAATGCTAATTATGAGTCACTGACTCTTATATACTTAACAGAGAACTACTGAATTGATCTGACTCTCGTAGTGAACAACTACTCTAGACTTCCGATCATGCCTGTTTAGTCAAGTACCAGGAAATAACATGTATTAGCTAGCGCAGAGACCAGTCGCAGTAAGAGTAATGAACTCAAACGCGCCACAATGTCTCGCGTCTATAAGCAATACTTGACTGAAAACAAGAATGACAAGATCCTAAACCCAGGTGAACCAACAAGAAGTAAGTACCAATACCAACAGCATCTCTAATAAATAAAGTAAAGTGCACGATAATCACAATGCTTATTTATAAATTAAAAACCAAACCAAAGTTCTTCATCAAGAACTTGTAAAATAAAAACCAAGACCCAATTTTTCAAATTTTTTTTTTAATAACAAACCCTAATTTAAATATTACTGTAACTGACAAAATCTTCAAATTCAAATGAGTTCAAATCTTCAACCTCTGCTGATAATGGTGCTGCAGACCATTTTCAAAATTTCCATGAAGAGAAAGGGAAATAGGAGAAAAAGCATACCATGAGCACAATGTATTACTTTAGAATAACGAGATAGATAATAATACCAACGCTAACTTAATAGTTCAGTAATTAATCTATCCGAAGTTTGCCCAAGTGTTACCCTTTTTGTAATATAGTACTCCGGTATAAGTTAGATATAATAATAGCATAATAAAAGTAATACCCCAAAACAAAATAAAAGCTATTATTATAATCAACTTACTCGCTATTTCTTTCTTTTCAACATTGAAATTTCAAGATCATCACTGCTGGATGATGCACTGAATTATAATCACAGAGGTTATTCATAGAATTTGAAGTAAAGTCAGAAACATCTAAGATATCATCAACTAATACATCAGACATAGTAATGTTTGATGTTTCATTAGTTGGATGCAACTTGTTGTTTTCAAGTTTGTTATTTTCGTTGTCGTCTTGATTCAGTAACTGTAAGTTTGAATTTGGAGAAGCTGAAAATAATAATTCATTGAACTCTTTGATGTTATCACTGGTTTCATTTGAATTACTATTATCAGAATCTTCTTCATCTTCGAACAAATCACTGAATTCCATTTTCATCAAGTTTGATTCTTCATCTTCTAACTTAAATTTAGAAGGTGTAGTAGAGCTTGGAGGAGATAAATAAGAGTCTTCGCCATTTGTAACAGTGAGGACATTCTTATTTGGTTGTTGTTGTTGTTGTTTTTTATGAACTAATTCAAAGTCACTTTCTTCCTCGAAATCTTCTTCATCTTCAGAAGAGATATTTTCTTCAAATGAAGGAGATGGAAGTTCATTATTGATATTAGTCTTACCTTTATTATCAGATTTTTGTTTCTTATTAGAAACTTGTTTCTTTGTAGTTTGTTGTTGTTGTTGTTGTTGTTGTTGATTTGTAGAAGTGAAATCTAAACCACTTGGTTTTTCAGCTTCAATAACTGAATGTTTTTGTTCATTTGTCAATAAATCTTGTAAATCAGAATAATCAATATTCGATTCTTTTAATTTATTGATTAATTTTTCTTGAATATTTGACAAATTTGATCTTGAAACTTTATATGAATTTAAACTTTGTTCTAATGAGTTGACATAAGTCTCTAAGAATTCAACATGTCTTCTCTTTTTCTCTCTAGAAGCATGAGCAGCACGTCTATTTCTCAATATACGTTCAATTCTACGTTGTTCTTTTTCTTCAACGGTCTTAGCACGCTTTCTTGGAGGTAATAAACTTACACCATTTGGTAAATTTGTAGAGACCAATTTTTGTTGTTGTTGTGGGCAAACTTCAGACATTGTTTGTGTATTCAAGTTTAGTAAGTGGTATATGGGGGTATTTCTTTTTAATTTAGTGAACAAACTAAGGTATATATTATGGGTAATATATAATTTGATTAAAGAGTTAAAGAAGAGAGAGAAGAGAAAGAAGAAGAAGAAGAAGAGAACAGAGACAAAGGGGTAGACAGAGAACAAGAGAAGAAAAGATCATGATAGATTTTTCTATATATATAGCATGCAGATCATTATGTGGGTTGTTTTTGTTTCAGAGTGAGAAAATTCTACTAGAAATTGCTTATTATGGCTGATCTTTTGTGGCAATTGCCTAATTGGGTAATTATTGTGTATATGGAAAGGCTTTTTAATTCGGACACATCGGTTTGCTTAGTCTTTGTTTAAGTGAGGCCGAGTATCATTCATATATATAGAAGTTGTTAGTGAGTGGTGGTTACTATATTTATATACAGTGTAAAGGGGTGGTAGGTTGTAGTAGTGTATTATAGGTTAATATTACAATAATCAAATATAAGACAAGCCCACAGATCATAAGATCAAAGCCACTCCCAATCTAACTAATCTAATACGCCCACATGTCTATTTTTATTATTTTAATCCCTTTGCAAAGTGCCCCCTTTGTCTCTTTGTTCAGTTCAATGAATTAATTACGTAATACAAATGTTTAAAAGATTCTACTAGAATAAAACTATGTTCATTACATAATCAAATTGCTATATACTAAGCCACTCCACTATGAAGTAAATTACATAATCACAGATCATTATCCTTAACAAAAGTTATCAATCTCTTAACACCTAAGATCCACTTCCTAGTCTTTTCATCTTTCATTATATTACTAGTATTAGAACTATCTCCCGTTATCTTAGAATGTGCACTTCTACTATGAATACCAACATTCATTACCCCAATTGGCCATGCTATATTACCTATACTCAACTTAATATAATTCTCTTCACTCTTTAAGTAGTCTTTCTTCTGTAAGTCTATCATTATGGTGATTAGCGTTATCAGTAAGTTGTTATTATCTCCTTCAACTAGTTCATTCTTTTTGAGCTTAACTAATAAAGGTAACACCCATTTTTTAGTCTCTTTTATTCTTTCCATCTCTTCTTCTTTCTCTAAAAATGACTTATCTTTACTATTATGCACTGATTCATCCCATTTCTTGAATATGTATTTTATATAGTCTCTTATCTGTAGTTGAATCTTCACCAAGTTATCATTCACTAGATCATTCACATCAATTATGAAATCCTCGTCTACTATCTCAATGGCAGGTTTCTTCTCTTGATTATCTTTCACTTCTGGTTTGTCTTTCACTTCTGACTTATCCTCATTACTTTCCACTAATTTGTCCTCGCTATTTTCCTTGTTGAGCTCCTCAACATTCTCACCATTAAGTATTCTTTCCAATCTCTTATTTATATCTTCATTAGTCTCACCATACAATTTGATAGGCTGATTCAATTCTCGAAGTCGTATTTGAGATTCTGTGAGCTCTGGAACACTCCTCGTCACTTCCTTCACTTTTTCAGTGTTATCTTCCTCTGATTTCACTTTCTTCACCACCTCCTCACTCTCTTCATCCTCGATCTTCCTCTTAACCCTATCTCTTCTCTCCAACTCTCTCGCTTCTTGTTCTTTCAACTTCAATTCATATTCACTATCTCGAAGCTCGGATGTCTTTATTATCTTCTTGTTTCCCTTTGTCTCTTCCAAAATCTTCTTCCTCTTCTTAATCTCCTCTTGCATGAAATCTCCGAAGCCCATTTCGTACTTTACTTATCTTTCTATACCACTTATCCACCACTGATAAGACCCACTGATAACCTTTAACAATGAAAAATATCTAAATAAATAAAAAAATAAATTTAATTTCCTACTGTCAACTCTAATGCGTGTCAATAGATTATTTGAAAAAAACGAGAATAATTAAGCTAAGAGATATAGAGATGTAGATAGACTAGACTACTTTATTACCTACTATCTTCAACTCATCTCCTCAATTAGTTGATTAACCATATTGATTGATTCCTCTTTGCATAAAGTGTTTTATCTAGCATAAACAACTTACTAATAATATAATACACACACACATCAATCATTCAATATGAGTTCAAATCCATCAAGTTCTGTGGCAACTTCAAGTACGAGTAATAATATAAAACCACCAGTGAAACAAGAAGACACAAATGGTAGTATAGAAGAGAATGGTGTAGCTGTAAATGTGGATGAGAAGGATGTAGACGGACTCGCACCTACCGCGGCATATGACGAGGATGATTTACCTATTCCTCAAGGTATCGAAGAAGTCGATGAGAAGGAACTAGCAGGGACTACTGGTGAGACATTGGATCTAGACTTAAAGAAGTCAAATCAGCAGATATGGTTGGTTAAATTGCCTCCTTACCTGAGTGAGATTTGGAAAAATGAGGATAATTTAGATGGTAGGGAGTTAGGGAAAATTAAGATTGAACAAGGTTCAAATCCAGCAAAGATATTTTTGGAGTTAAACGATACACTAGAAGAACAGAAGAAATTACCTAAAGAATTCGAACTAAAACTTACAAAACAAGTTGTGGAAAATGAGTATATCTTCACAGAAACAGAATTAGACCATTTCAAGCATAGATTAATGAGAAGAACACAAGTGGCAGCAATGCCATATCAACCAAAATTGAAAAATTTAGCCAAAGGTGCACAAAATCACGAAGGTAAATGGTTCAGGAAGATCAATCAAGAAGTGAAAGAAAGACCAGCATCAGGTATAGGTACCACTTTAAGTACGAAGAGATTTGGTAGATTCGGAAGGTATAGAACGAAATTCATTCCTTATGCTAAAACTATACCTAAAAAGACTGCAATTGTGGGTAAAGTGGTACATGAATGTCAAGTCATACCAACAAAGACAATGAACGATCATAATATGAAACTATTGGATAGTAAACGTAGATTAAAGAACTGGAATAACGGTAAGAAGATCATATTCATGAAGGGAACATCAGTTGGTGTCTTACAAGGAAGAGCAGGTCCAAATATCCATTCTGGTGCTACTATGACCTTATCGAAGGAACTTGCGGCTAAGAAAGAAGCAGCTAAATTAGAAGGAAGAGCTGCTCGTATGGAACGTGATGATTTGATGAAATTATTATTCGAGATGTTTAGTCAGTACGAGTACTGGAGTATGAAAGGTATTAGGGAGAGGACTAATCAACCTGAAGCTTATTTGAAAGAGTGTCTGGATACGATAGCGGTTATGGAGAGAAAAGGTACTTATGCTCTGAAGTATAGATTGAAGGATGAGTATAAGAAAAGTAGAGACGTGGAGAGGAAGGAAAGATTGGGTGAGAATGGATTGGACGATGATGATGAAAACAAGGATGACAATGATGATGATGACGAAGATGAAGATATTGAAATGGAGGATGTTGCTTAGTTTATATATACCACCACCGTTGTAATAGACTGAAGATATTCGAGTATTAGAGTTTCCTATTTAGAACTCATTGTTGGCCACACTACTCATTATTTACAAGGAACGTTCAAACCTTACGTACTTAAGTCTCGACTATCCATTCTATTCTCCTACTCTTCTCTATATAACTTCTTTATAATTATCCACTATCTATCACACAAGTCGACAGATCTAATCTGAAGAGTACTCAATACTTATTTAGGATCCATAACTACATTATTAATAAAGATTAGATTAATTAACTATACAACGGTCTTAACTGTAGTACTAGTTAATATTACAACCGTATTTATTTACTCTTTTAATCAAACTGTATATATAATGAAAATAATTAATGTGATTTATTTTCAATCACGTGACTGGGCTTGTAGCTTATTTTTTTCCTCGCAACTGAGAAATTGTAATATAAATATAAGTAGATTGATCTATTTGTGTTTGTTTTTAATTTCCTACTTATGTTTATTCTTCTTCTTTCTTCTTTTATCACATTGTATATTATATACAATTGGAGGTGAAGGAGAAGGAATAGATGATGGTGGAAGTCAATGGGATGGAGTGTTAAAGGATTAGTTTATAGTGAGAGAGAAACAAATAGGGAGAAATATGAATTTTAGCTAAGCGCTAAAAAATATACACAATATACTCGAAGTGCAATCTCTTTTATCAATGGGACTTAAAAAAGTCTTTTATAGATGTTAGCATCTCATTCATAATGGGGGGAAACACAAAGAGGTACAAACACTTCAACAATGATGGAAACAAAACAACAAAGTCACTCATTGGAAACTCGAAGTTCATTTTCTTTTATGAATGGGAATTAAAAAAATCTTTTATAGATGTTAGCATTCTATACATAATTGAAAAGCAAAGAGTACAATGATAAGTATATAGATATAACAGCGCCATGGCGCTGACACAAAAAACTGGTACCAGTATATAGGATTATATAGATTTTTTATTTCAGACACAAAGGGGAAAATCACAAGATGGACAAAGACAATTACAAAGACAATTACAAAGATAATAGCAAGACTATAATAACACAATCACACAAAAATGAATACAAATACATTAAAGACAAGATCAATGTTGGATACTACACAAAAAATTACACAAAAAATCAATTGGGCGCTAAAAAAAAATTATAAACAAAAATAATAAAAAAATAATACAAAAATAATACAAAAATAATACAAAAATAATACAAAAATAATACAAAACATAAGAATAAGAAAGACAATAACAATACACAAAAGAATAATACAATAATACACAAGAAGTCAATTACAATAATGGAAATATGGGAAAAAACTTGCTGCTACTAAAGGTGAAAATAAGGTGCTAATACTGCTGATAATGGGATGCTAATATGGTGAAAATAAGGTGCTAAGATGATAATGGGATAATAACAGATGCTAATAGTTGTTAATGTTGTGAAGTGTCAATTTGTAAGACTCAACAATTTGACATTGAACAGTATTGATGCTGTACATCTGAGGTGGGTTTTACTGGGGGCTTTTAATTGGTGGGTTACTGGGGGCTTTTAAGGTAGGGGTAGATTACTAAGGGCATATTAGAGGGATACTGGGGGCTTTATTGGTGGGTTACTGGGGGGCTAATGGGTGGGTGGGTTATAACTGCGGGTTATATTTTTATTTTGATGGGCTACTGGGGGTTAATGGTGGGTGGGCTTTGTATATAGAAACTATATATCTGATTACAAGGGGTTTGTCTAAGCGCTCACTACCTGTCTAGAGCCTGATCAACTCTAGCAGAAGTTTTAAATGGGCTGTCTTCAAGACCTATCGCTTGGGGGACAGTTTTTTTTTATTGCCATTAGTTTGGCTTTTTTTTTTTCTGGCCCTTCTTTCTTTCTTTCTTTGTGAGTTCTTTTTTCTTTTGTTTGTTTCTTTTGTTTCTTGATTTGTCAGATAGTCCTCCGTCTCATTATGCTACGCTGACTGTAACCTTTGATTTTCTGCCATGTTACTGCCTTTTTGTATTTTATTATTTTTTTTTTTTTTTTTTTTTTTTTTTGGTCAAATTCCGCTATATAAGTTTATAGTTAAAAAAGATATTTTTTTGTTTAAATTGTTTGTTTTTTATT